>JAXQQM020059531.1:0-45178 GCA_034641835.2 Pinus albicaulis
TGGAGGTGGCTCATGCAACCGACACAAGGAATCACGTGGTTCCTAGGGTTTGATGGCATCTTGCATGGTTGGCTTCAGTTAGACTTCAGTGGCAGGAGTTTTGGAGGAGTTAACGGGACAAGTAGTGGAGTTGTGTTCTGTTTGTTTTAGTTGAACCAGTTGGGATTAGTTAACTAACTAATCAACTAGATATGAGTGGAGTAAATTAAATAATATTTAATTTACTAAATATTAACTCATTAGTCAACTCAAGAACACTTCGGTTCACTACAGTGCATGATCAGTTCAGTGGAGACCAGTGGAAGAGGTAGATGAAAGGGTGAGTAAAGCTATCAGTTGGTAGATTTGTTTTGCATGAGATTTGCATTACACTTGGAGGAATTGTCCATGACAATTGCGTAGTCAAGGCAAGGGGATTCGAACCTTGAACCTCTTCATATACAGGCCATGATTGCGCAATAGAGGCAAGGCAGTTAGTGGTGTGTTTTGAACCCGAGACTTGTTCAAAACCAAGCTAGATTGTGAGTAACTTCATGAGAGAGTACTGAGTACTTGTGAGGAGTATTGTACTTTGTTGGTTACATGATTTCTCCATTATAATATACACAATAGCTGCGGGGTTTTCAGCTATAGGCTTTCCCCGTACATACTGAGTTAATGTGTGATTGATTTGATGTGAGATTGCTTCTGTTATTTCCGCATGTGACAATTAATTGTAGAAGAGATTATGTGTTATGCATGCAATTCGAAATTGATGTGTAATCGGGTTAATCTCCATTGAATAAGTGATTTATTCAGCTAATTTCTACAGAGAACGCCCCCACAAGTAAAGTATGTCTGCCATCAGTCATAGTTGATCATGTCATAAGTAAAATACCAAATAAATCCACAGAGTCGTTCAAGGACGTAGCTGGCGACTTACCTTGGCAGAGTAACAACACTGGAGGAGTAACAACACTAAGTACTTAGAAAAAGATCACCATGGAGTAACATAATCGGAGGAGTAACAACATCAAAGGAGTAACAATACCGAAGGATTAATAGCATTGGATAAAATAAAATATTTTTTTATTTTTTTTTTAGTAACGGCACTGGAGGAGTAACAACATGGAAGGAGTAATAGCAGTGATAGATTCACAACACTGACGGAGTAACATCAGTGCAAATAGCAGCATCCGGAGTAGCAGCATCTGGAGTAACAACAGTGCGAGTAGCAGCATCCGGAGTAACAACATCTGGAGTAACAGCAGTGCGAGTAGCAACATCCGAGTAACAGCAGTGTGATTAACAACATCCGGAGTAATAGCAGTGTGAGTAACAGTATCCAGAGTAACAACATCTGGAGTAACAGCAGTGCAAGTAGCAACATCCAGAGTAACAGTAGTGTGAGTAACATCATCCAGAGTAACAGTAGTGCGAGTAACAACATCTAGAGTAACAGCAATGCGAGTAACATCATCCAGAGTAATAGCAGTGCGAGTAGTAGCGTCCGGAGTAACAACAGTGCGAGTAACAACATCCGAAGTAACATCTAGAGTAACAGCAGTGCGAGTAGCAGCATCAAGAGTAATAGCAGTGCGAGTAACAACATCCAGAGTAACAACATCTAAAGTAACAAAAGTGCGAGTAACAACATCTGGAGTAACAGCAGTGTGAGTAACACCATCTAGAGTAATAGTAGTGCAAGTAATAGCATCCAAAGTAACAACATCTAGATAGCACCAACCGAGTAACAACATCGAGTAGCAGCAACTGAGTAACAGCATCATGAGTATCAGCAATCGAGTAACAGCAGCATGAGTAGCAGCAACCGAGTAACAACATTATGAGTAGTAGCAACTGAGTAACAACATCATGAGTAGCAGAAACTGAGTAACAACATCATGAGTAGCAGCAACTGAGTAACAACAACATGAGTAGCAGAAACTGAGTAACAGCACCATGAGTAGCAGCAACCGAGTAACAGCATCATGAGTAGCAGCAACCGAGCAACATCACCATGAGTAGCAACAACCGAGTAACAACATCATGAAACTTAAGAACTTGGTCCTTTTATTTTGAGAACAAAACAAAGAAAATGTGACTTTGAAGTAAACAATACCTGAAGCATACAAACATAAGAAAAATCAGAAAATAAATGACTCTTATTGAAAAACAATAAATAACTTAAGTTACAATGGTCATGATTTTTGTTGCAGCAATGTTGTTTGTGAATGGTGAATAAATGGAAAAATGATTTTTTTGGAAATGACTTGGAGCTTCAAATAGAAATAAATTCCCTATTTCTCATGTTAAAAATCTGAAAATTGATGAAAAGTATTCATGTTTTTTTTATCTGTGTGAGGAAACGTATTTGAAATTTTTTATATTTCATTATCATTTCCTTCAAGAATCACTTGTTCGTAAGTTGACCTCATTTATTCACGTGGGACCTGCAAAAAAACGAGTGTCTACCTGCAATAAAACATGAAATCATGGAAGAAGAGAGGTGATCGGGCTCTCATAATCCAAGACATATGCAAAAAAAATAACAAGTATCTACTCTACAAAACAAATCCACAAAAAAATAAAACAAAATCTATTTGTCACCTGCGGGAGAGCAGTGGTCGACCATACTAACAAGTAGTGTTTCAATCATAACTTCTTTGTTTTTCGTTCAATTTGAGTGATTCCAAAGCCAAATGAAAGCTAATTCAAAACTATATCACCAATAGAAACAGGTTTTAAAAATTCAATGATATGATATGTCAAATTTACTTAGAACAACCTGCATAACAAAGCCATTTTCAATTTCCCAACTCAGACCAACAATTGATATTTTAAGCATAACTTTTTCGTTTGATGACGGGTTGAACTGATTAAAATTGGAAATTAAATTATATTTATTTACACTACAAGGAAAAGACCCTCTAGTGGATTTTTTTGAGGAACCCCATAGAAAAATACCCCAGACATTTGTTTCTAGCGAAGGATCCTAGAGGAGGTTGGAGGGCGGAGGTTTTTGCGGATGTATTTCTTCTGGTGCTCTTATCAACATAAAATGCACCGATGCATTTAATATGACAAAGCACCAGTGCATTACAAAAATTGGCACACCGGACACTGTGCGCTCTGTACATACACGCCCGGTGCGTTTTATTTCTATAGAGCATCTGTGCTTTACATGTCAACTGCACAGATACCGCCCGGTGTGGAATAAAACAGTGTGCTCTGTACACACCCTCACGATGCTTTTAATTCAGTAACCACGCTGGTGCATGTCATATCGTCAACCTTGGTGCCTCATAAAAATCGCGCGGAACATAAACGTCCTGGTGCCGAATGACTAAAATGCATCGGGATCCTCGTAAATGCCGCACACTGGAAAAGGGTTTAAAACAAACAAAACTACGGCCAAAAAACCGCAGAAATCATTGGTTCACTGGGCACCATTACTGGTGCGTCAGGTTACTGTAAAGCCCTGGTGCGTCACATCCCCATGCCCTGGTGCATCATAAAAGCGAGCGGAACATAAAATTCCCGGGGCGGAATGATGGAAATGCACCGGGGTCCCCATAAATGCCGCGCATCGGAATAGGGTTAAATAAATAAAAAATTATGGCCAATAAACGTACAAATCATTGGTTCACTGGACACTGTTACCGGTGTGTCATGATACTATAGAGCACCAGTGCTTTAAAACTATGCCGCCCCGGCGCCTCCTAAAAGCGCGGGAAAACAGAAAGAGCCTGGTGCGGCATATAGACAACACACCAATACTCCAGCAAAAATCTCGCGCACCGGAATAGGGTTAAAAAAAAAACGTTTATGGCCAAAAAACCGTAGAAATCATTGGTTCACTAGACACTATTATCGGTGCGGCATATTACTGTAGATAATCGGTGCTTTAAAAATACGCCGCCTCGGTGCCTCCTAAAAGCACGTGAAAATAGAAAGAGCCCGACTCAGCATACAAGAAACACACCAGTACTCCATTAAAAACCCTGTGCACCGGAATAGGGTTAAATAAAAAACATTTATGGCCAAAAAACCGCAGAAATCATTGGTTCACTAGACACCATTACCGATGTGTGATGTTACTGTAGAGCACTGGTGCGATAACATTACGCCACCCCGGTGCCTCCTAAAAGCGCGTGAAAACAAAAAGAGCCCGGTGCGGCATTAAGACAACGCACCGGTACTCCAGTAAAAACCCAGCGCACCAGAACAGGGTTAAATAAAAAAAAAATTATGGCCAAAAAACCCCATTTTTCACTTTTTTCAATGCTACAAAGCTCTCAAGCACCAGTGCAAGTTATCCTTGCTTGAGCCGCACTGACATCCATGCTCCCATTGCACTTATTGCATGCACTATTGTTGTACATTGCCACCAATCTCCAGCTTGAATTTTATAAAACAGTGGACAAATTTTCTTTTTTAAATTGTACAGCCAATATGCCTCCTCGACGGGTAAATGTACAAGTATTTTTCTTATTTTTCCATAATTAAACCTTTTAGCAGATTAGAATTTGAAAATACCTTAAAATTAACCATTAAAAAAAAAAAAAATTGTCACGCGGTGTGCTCGAGTCGTTCGGCTCGCACCAAATTTGCAGTACTGCCAGTAAATTTACAGGCCACACCACACTTGGTGCTAAAGGAGTCTGCACTAGTTCCGAGGCAGTACCGCGAGGCACACGGTGTTATTTTAAAATTTTTTAAAAGTGCAGTGCGGTCCTTTACCAGGCCGCACCGTTGACAACGTTGAATCGCGGCCAACCGGTGCGTTGACCAAATTATCTGCCCTAGGGCACGTAAGTTTTTTGGTGCACCGGAACCGCAAATCGACATTGTCAATGGTTCAGGTTGGTAAACCGGTGCTATTTGTATCTGCACTGGTTCCGGGGCGGATTCCAAAGGCGCACCGTGTAACTGTAAATTTTACGACAAAGAGTGGTGCACTCGGATACCTGGCCGCACCATACGACTATGTACGGTGGCAGGAGGGCGGTGTGCTGACTTAGCTATAAGCCCCAAGGCGTATAGTGAAGTCAGTGCACTGACCTCCTGACACCGCACTTAGTGAACTGTGCGCTAAAAATATTTTCTAGAGCACCGCTCCCGATGCTTTTTATATCATTATGTGCACCGTTGCCGGTGCGTCTCTATGGAGGGACGCACCATTACCGATGCGTGACTGTGTTTTTGGCGCACCGACTCTTTTTTTATTTATTTTTCAAAATATATTTATATATGTATATTTGTAAATACATGTGTCATTTAATTAAAAAATTGTGTTTAATATGTCAATCATTCAGAGACGTGAAAGGAGAGAAGAGGAGCAACAACAACAACAACAGGCAGAACAATATGACATGGTTTGCCTATGGGAGGCAAGAGAGAGGGAGACAGATGCGTACCCTCGCCCTATTACAGTAGTGACGCAGGGGCTCATAAGGCAGGTAGGCCTCCTCAAGTTCTATGAGGAGGCTACTTCCCTAAATTCCCATAGTGGTTTTTTGAGACATCTTATTCGAAGGTGGAATTCCTAGCAACAGGCTTTCCGAGTTGGTATCGACCAGTGGTACACGCCCACTGAGGAGGATGTATATTTTATACAGGGTTTTCGAGGAAAGGGGTGGATTTTCCCTCGTTCCCCAAGGTTCCAACTGGCTGTGTGGCAGGGAGTCAGTTAGTTTACTCCCAGAGATACGTTAGAGCAGATATATTGTCTCCTTCAGATTTTCAGGTCTCTGGAGGATAGTTATGTATTGGTGCATTTGGTCGTGAGGAGGTCCAGTGTCTCTCCCTTATCATTTTGACCATTTCTCACAACACCAGTGACGGGAAACGCATTAGTTGCCAACTTTTATATTATGTTGATTGTTTACTACAGCAGCCACGACTTGTCAGGTGGTCTGCCATTTAAATACAACAGTTCTATATAGCATTAGATAGATGTCGTGCTCGTGCAGAAGAGAGGATCAGTTTCCCTTTTTCTTCAGATATTTTTTGTTTATTTTTTGAGAGGTTTCCAGAGATGAGACCTTCTTTTCTTCGGCAACCTCGTAGGCCGATTACTGAGGCACGTATGCATATGTGGGGGAATATGATGCCCAAGAGGGAGGAGAGTCTGTTTCCAGCAAGGATATCAGATGATGCACTGGGGTTGCTAGCCAGTGTTTTTTAGCATCCCTTCATTATGGTCCCCTGTCCTTATGTGGGGTTTGATTTGCGAGGGTGTGCCAACATCCTCTTCAAAGATGATGAGCCGCTAGATGATAGCGGTAATATTAATGTTTTATTTAAATTTATTCTAACATTTTCTTTAACTTGTTTTTATTAAATTGTGTAATTAAATTGTCTAATTATTGTTGTGTACTTGTATATATTTTGCAGAAATTGGCTCTTATGATGGCGAGGATCAGATGCCGCCACCACCACCTGATCCAGTTGCAGGTCTTGATGAGGATGTAGAGGGCATGATGTCAGATATTACCAAGGATCAGCAGGAGGCTGGTGCAGATCAGAGACCTACTCCTGCTCGTGCACCAGCCCGCGGTCGACCTCTGAGTGATGCTACATACAGGATGGAGTTGGGCGACCAACTCATTGCATTGCTTGTTGAGGCAGGCATTCGCCCCGCTAATTTCAGAGATATAGAGGTTGATGATAGGCTCTTACAAATGTAGAGAGGCATGTCTTGTGACATGTACAACCTGATGCGGCATGTTGTAGGAGTTACGACAGCTTTTATGCAATTGACGAGGACTCTCGCACGTTACGAGCGAGCCACAGCACATGATGGACAGCCTGCGAGGCGCAGCGTACCATCAACATCTCATGATCGTTCACAGCCTCGTGCCACGCCAGATTTTCATGAACCTCCAGTAGCATCTACCAGCAATCATCATGGAGATGAGGCTTGATCATCGGCTGATCCATGACATTTATATTACAGTTGTATATTTTTAACATTATTATATATATATATATGGTCTATGTATTTTATGTTCATTTTGCAGTTGTACTTAATTTACATGTTGGTGATTATCATTATGTGTATGTTGTTAGGTCATGTTAGATATGCTCATTTAATTTGCAGCTTGCAGATAGATGTGTATGTGATAGAATGAGATGTATATTTGATGTTGGTGTTGTACTGATGATGTTAATATATAATGTTAATTGTGTTTTGTTAGATGATCATGATCACGATGATGCAGTTAGCGATTTTTAATGTGTTTTTTAGTCAAATATGATGTTTGTACAATGCTTATCATGAACGTGATATTTATTAATTAATTTATAAATACCAAATGATCATGATATTGTAAATTTGTAATATTTGTATTTCTAATTGTATTTAAAATTCTAAAATTGTAATTGTAATTATATATATGTAAATTTCTAAAATTGTAATTGTAATTGTAATTTTTTAATTTCTAAAATTGTAATTGTATATATGTAAAATTCTAAAATTGTTATTGTACGTGAAATTGTAAAATTGTAATTCTAATTCTAATAATTCCAATTCTAATTCTAATTATAACTGTAATTGTATGTAAAATATTTATAAAATTTTAATTGTATTAATGTGAAATGAATTTATTAAAAATTTTAAATTTGTAAATTTGTAAATTTTAAATATTGTAAAATAATAAATATAGAATAATATGATTTATTGTAACATAAGGAAATTTAGAAAATAATGCAAATAAATTCATGTACTTAATTAGAATTATCATTATTTTTTTATGATCTTAGATACAAAAAAAGAATTAATTTATACAGTACGCCATTGTTTTTGAGATCAAGTACATAATACCAAATTATCAAGTGAATTATTGATTTTAACATTAACACAATGCAAATTACCAATTAATTCAAAATACATATTAAATTAATATTTCTAAAAACTCATCTTAAAAAGTATTAATATTGATGAAATAACACATATTGTACCATATCACTCTCGGTTCTCATGATCACCCTCATTATCTTCTAGCTCGCATGGCATGATAACACTACTGTTCTCAAAAATATGTTTTGATCTAGGGTCATGTGTCAATACGAACCACCAATCCCTATCCAACACATTTGGGTAGAAAAACACCTGGTTGCAGTGTTTAGGGAAAACATAGGGCTCCTTAGCTTCATCCCACATCTTTCTAGAGTTGATACATATCAGCCTACTATCGTGATCTTCCTTTACATTATTCCGATCAAAGGTGCCCCACCACTTGCACCTAAAAATAACACATTGGGAAGAAGAAAAATCCACTTCAATGATCTCTTGTATCTTTCCGATGTAACCTAACGTCCCTCTTACTAGTTGTTGATCACGGTGGCTAGATCAACTAGATTGATCGAACTAAACTTCCACTCCACAGTCTTGTGTGATGTTTCCAGAATCGGCATTTTCTGTGCGAAAATGGTGTCCATATGCCCACATAGATGGGAACAAATGCACCTATTATAAAAAAGTTTTAAAAATCATATAAGTGTCGTGTGTCTTATAAATAATAATCCAACAGTTAAAATATGAAATGTAGATGTCTTAATATAAGTTTCAAATTTACATATAAATTATTACCGAGTTGCTGCACTGAATCCCTATGTTTAGCGCATCCTCTTCAGCACACAGGTAATGACCGGTAGCACCGTATTTCTCTCTGACTTGGTCAGCAACCCAAATGTTGGGGCATATTTTTGGCATATTTTCTTTTAAATGATCAGGATAAGGCACACTTCTACCATTCAACCGTCTAAATTCTTTCCTGTCAATATCCCATTTCATTCTTTTTTGTTCGTACAATGCGACCCACGGTTGTGTCGCTTCAGAATTGTAAAGAATGAATTTATTGATTTCTTCAATTTCTGCATTCGGTGATGAAATCAAACCAACATTATATAGTACTTAGAGATCAAAATATACATTATATCAAAGTTCAACATGAATATTAATTACTTTTTGTAAATTTTAAAAATTATAAGTCGCTTACTCTTTATCAAGCGCTTTTTTCCACTTGTTTGGAGCAACTCTCCTTCTCTTTTGTCTTCATCCAATTCATTGCCCCAAATCACTGCACCTGGTTTGTTGTCGATATGCTTGACGTACTCACTAGCATAGTAGAAATACTCATACAATATGTACCCCTTTGCCATAGACCCCTCGGGTTTTGCCCTTTGTCGAAAAAAACCTTTCAATTTCTTCATGTACCTCTCTAAGAAGAACATCCAACGACAAGAAACAACCCCAACTAATTCAACCTCATCTACCAGGTGGATTAGAAGATGAACCTGTAAGTCCATGAAAATCGTCGGTAGTTCCTTCTCAAACATACAAACAATCTCAACTATCTCTTGACGCCACCGTGGAATGTTAGCCACATGAATCTCCTTTGACGTGATCCAACGTACAAATGCAGATAATTTAGATATGGAATGTCCTAGGTCTTGAGGGAATTCATGTTTGACACACCCACTCACAAACAAAGGATAATGACACTACAAAGCTATAAAAACGTGCAATAATATACAAAATTAGTTATGTTTTATGATCACCGCATGGAATAAATTTATTAATATAACAAATAATAAAATCATGCTTTTGACATTATACGTACTCTTAGAAGATTCAAATGGTCATGCGATTTCAACCCCGACAAATGGTCATCCACGATGAAGCAAGGCCGTAGTGAAGACCCATATGAATTTGGCACCCTCACATCCATTATAACTTCCTTTGCCAAAGATATATCATCTTTTTTTTTAAATCCATGGGACATCACCTTCTTTGAAAAACCATGAATTAGAGGGACCAGCGCCTGCCTCTGATCCCGTACTTTCTAATCATCTTGGCCAATATTTCTTTTTAGTTTTTGAAGTAATAATATATTTCCTAATCGCCAATATGTCACTTTGTTTCGATGATATGTGCCTCCATAAAGAATATGAAACATTTTTAAATATGTGCATGGGATCTAATAAGTGGGCAATCTTAAGATGCTCCCAATATGGGAGCTCATAAAAGATAGATTTCCTTTTCATCCCAATGGACAATTTCTCAACATAGGTGTTGAAGAAATCTGGATCATCAAACTTAGGCTCCCCATTTGAATCGAACATTTCTGTGAACTCCTTCTCCTTCTCTCTCTCATATGCTCTAAGCCATTCAAATGGTGTCATTATTGGAGGCCTTTGGGTTCTTTCTCATTTACCATTAAAAGCGGATGCTGCTCTTCTATAAGGGTGTTGTTTTGGTAGGAATATCCTGGAGCAATCATACACTGGCTTTCATAGGTCCTTGGACCATCTAGCTTTCAAAGAAGGTCCACAACGTTTACATCCAAAATACCCTTTTGTTACAAGACCTGTGAGATTATATTTGTATACATTAATTAATATGCATGGCACGTTAAAGAATATCATGAAGATCAGAACAAATAACATTACAACGAATTAAATAACTAATATGTGAAAGAATATTGTTACATTATATATAAACAAATCAATAAATTAAACATGTAATTTACTAGAGAAAAATCCTAAGCCTGGATAATCATGTGTCGTGTAAGCACATATGCCATACAACGTAAACCTCCTCTCTGCTGCGATGGGTATTGATACATCATATACATTTATCCCATCCCATAATTCCTTCAATTCATCTACCAGTGGTTGTAAGTAGACATCCATATTCTTCACTTGACTTCTACCAGGGACTATGAGAGCCAACATAAGATGCTCATTCTTCACAGAAAACCATGGGGGATATTGTTATTGATCACTAGTTACTATAGGCAAAAAAGAATAGTTGGTGTTCTGGAGGGAATATGGGTTGACGCCATCCATGGCCATGCTGAGTCGTAGACTTCGTACTTCATTCTTGAATTTTTTGGGCCATGTATCATCTATATGCTTCATGGCTATTGAATCAGTTGGTATTCACATAACTCCCAACTCACTTCTATGTGAGGCATGCCATCCCTGCAACATAGATAATTCTTTGCAACGAAAGAGCCTTTGAATCCTTGGGATTATAGGCATGTGCCTCAATATCTTAAAAAGAGGACCAGTATGTGATTTACCCTTCTTTTTTTATTTATCATACCTGTCATGCCCACATTTCGGACACATCTCTTTTTCTGCATATTCTCCTATATATAGAATAAAATCATTTGGACATGCATGATATGATATGTACTCAACACCCAACATTTTCAACAATTTTTTTGCCTCTTCGCAGCTACCGGGAAAAACATTATCACTCAGAAGAACCTTATCTTTGAATAACCTGTAGTTGGTGATGATGGAAAAATATATTAATAAATGTACATTAATGTTGATATAATTATTAACGTTCATAAAATTTAACATTTGTAATGTTCATTGCAGTGTACTGATTATATTTCAAATTTATATATAAGGGAAGTACTTTATGGTAACTTACCCCAAAAGTTCCGAGAAACATGCATTCGACAAGCCAAACTTTACTTTCAAGTTGTATAGTAACATTGTTGTCCCCAAATGGGTAGACTTTGACTGACAGCCGGGTCCAAAGAGAGGGGTGGTGGAAGCAAATTTAAGGCTTTCTAAAAAGGTGTCAGCGATATGAGCATCATCCCCTAGTTGATCATCATTTTGGAATGCATCTAACAACATTGTCTCCATGGTATTCATAGCCCTTAAGTAATCATCCATACCAACCTCTATTTTATTGTCTCCATTGCCAACTTGTGAAGAACTACTATTGTTGTAGTCATTCCTAATTGGTGAATCTGGACGTAGCGGGAATTGAATCGGTGGTTGATTCAACCATTCTTGGTATCGTTCCTCTCCAATTTTTTCTCTCAATTCAGTCTTCTCTCGATTTGACATTTTTGTGGGGTGCAATGGAAGATGGTAGGTAGGTCGTTCATCATCACTAGAATCTTAATAATTAAAAAAAAAAAAATTGAAGATGATTAGTACAAAATATTATGATATAAATTAGTAACCACGTTGACAATATTGCATGATTATAAATTGGTTTGACATTGAAATAATTACATATTAATCAATATATATACCAAAAAATTATAATTATAATTACCATCATTTTCCCTGTTGAAAATGCAGCAAGATGATGGAGCTTAGTGAAATGAAGTCGCCTTCACTAAGTGGGCCCGCAGGCTATTTTTGGCGCAAAGTCTATTTTTAGACTATGTCTATTTTTAGACATATGGAGCATGGTCCAGGGGTTGCAGTATGTTATTCTTGGAGTATTGGTAATGTTGGTAAAAATAGATGGACCTATATTTTTAGACATTTAGGTCGAAGTCTATTTTTAGACTGCCTATCCTAAAAATAGAAAAGTCAAATATTATTTACCCTTAATAATATTTGGACTCTAAACTTCAGTTTACTCTCTTGGAGAACTTCAGTTGGAGCTACAGAAGTGGCTCATGCATCTGACAGAGGAATTATGCTATTCCTAGGGGTTTGGTGAGCTCATGCATGGTTGAATTCAGTTAGGACTTCAGTGGCAGAATTTTGGTGGAGTTGATGAGACAGTTGGTGCAGTTGTGTTCGGTTTAACTTAGTTGAACTAGTTGTGATTAGTTTAACTAGCTAATCAAATAGTAATGAGTGGAGTGAATTAAATATTATTTAATTCACTAATTATTAACTCATGATTCAACTCAAGAACACATCAGTTCACTACAGTGCATGGACAGTTCAGTGGAGACCAATGAAAGAGGTAGATGAAAGGGTTGAGATAGCTATCAGTTGTGACATCAGTTGTGCATGAGATTTGCACCACACTTGGAGGAATTGCCCATGATGATTGCACTGTCAAGCCAAGGAGATTCGAACCTTGGATCTCTCATTAGACCAGCCTTGATTGCGCAATAGAGGCAGGCAATTAGTGGATGAGTTTTGAACCTGTGACTTGTTCAAAACCAAGCTAGTTTGTGTGTAACTTTATGAGATAGTACTGAGTACTTGTGATAAGTATTGTGCTATGTACTGTTACATGTTCTCTCCATTATAATATACACAATAGCTGAGGGGTTTTCAGCTATAAGCTTTCCCCATACATACTGTGTAATGTGTGTGATGTTTTGATGATCTTTCGATCGCATACCGCTTGTTTTATTTCCGCATGTGTGATGATCTGAGTGGAAGAGATTATGTGTTGCATATGAATTCGAATTGATATGTGATCAGGATAATCTCGGTGGATAAATCTTCTTTATTCAGCAAATTTCTACATGGTATCGGAGCTATCGGAGCAAAGATTGATCATCACAGTGATTACAAACTTATTTCAGTAGACAGAGTCTGCATGCGGGCCAGGTAGCCTCTGGATCCATCCTTTCCTTTGAAAGGTGATACATCCAGTAAATGCCCCTGCAGTCGATCTCTGTGCTAGAAATAATTTGTTCTCACAGATCAAGAGCGGCTGAGCTTTGAGTTGGAATTCGAATTTTGCAGCAGTTTTGTTTTCTTGGTGCCGGAGTTGAAAATGTCTTTCAACGGTTTGCGACTCGAATATGCTCTTGAAGGCAGCTCGAATTATGTTGCATGGAAGGATCGCATGGAGGCAGTATTAGAAGATAATGGACTGAAGGAGTTCGTGGATACGGATGTCCAAAAGCCCACTGATCCTGCTGAAGTCGAAGCATGGCAAAAGAAGATGGCGAAATGTCGAAGGATCCTGTTGGAGGGCGTCAAGGATCATATTGTATCCAACCTGCATGGAAAGGCTTCTCCATATTTAATGTGGAAAGCTTTGATGGATCTATTCCAGAGTAAGAGTGATCAAAGGAAGCTGGCACTCAAAGATAAGCTCATAAACATCAAGATGGAGAAAGGCGACAGTATCGCCAAATACCTCACGAAGTTCACTCAATGCAGAGATGAGCTGGGAAGTGTGGGGGTGATTGTCGAAGATGAGGACATGGTCGACCTGGCTCTCCTTGGTCTTCCGAAGGCTTGGCATTCATATCAAGATAGTGTCAATGGTCGGGAGAAGTTGCCGGGATGGGAGCGCCTTTGGGCGGATCTCATGCAGGAGGAGATAAGGAGGAATACCAGGGACGGATCTTCATCAAAGGTATCCGATGAAGAAAATTGCGCTTTGGCTGCCAAAGCAAAGAAGGGGAAGAGCAAGAAGGCTTCTCAGTCTGGTGCGAAAGGCAAGAAGCAAGACATGTCCAAGGTGAAGTGTTTTCACTGTCACCAGCATGGACACTATGCCACAAATTGTCCGCAGAAGAAGAAAAATAAGAAGGCTGTCGAATCTACAGCGGGAGAGGCATTGGATTCTCAATTCGAACTAGATTTTTCACTAATCGCATGCTTGGTTTCAAGTGTGGCGGGATCAGTTTGGTTCTTGGACAGTGGTGCATCATTTCACATGACCAGAGATCGAGATCTGTTTTCAGATCTGGAGGAAAAAGATCTTGGAGTGCACATCGAGATGGGCGATGATGGTAGATACAGTGCGACTGGTATCGGTACCATTTCCTTTGAGAGGGAGTCTGGTAAACCTTTCATATTGAAGGAAGTTTTGCATGTTCCAGGATTGATGAAGAATCTGATCTCTATGGTGATGTTGGAATACAAGGGGTATGATGTGGTCTTCAGTAAAGGAAAAGCCTTCCTGCGCAGTAAGACTACTGGTGAGACCCGAAAGATAGGGGTTCAAGTCAAGAACCTTTCTCAGTTGCAAGTAGATGGCTGTGCAGTAATGGCATGCAAGGCGGGAGAAGTGGTGAGCCGAGATGATGAGGGAGAACTATGGCACAGGAGATTGGGCCACCTTCACCATGGAGCTTTGAAGATACTGCAGCAGATTTCTACTGGGATTCCTAAGGGCACTCTTGTGCAGTCAGATCAGTGCAAGGGGTGTACCTTGGGGAAGTATGTGAAAGCCACCTTTCACGAGAAGGATAGTCGCGCCACGACGATCCTTGAGAGAGTTCACACAGACGTGTGTGGTCCTTTCTCAGTTGCTTCGATAGCAAAGCACAAGTACTACGTGATCTTTGTTGATGATTTCTCTTGGAAGTGTTGGATCTTCTTCATGCAGAAGAAGAGCGAGACATTTTCTAAGTTCTGTGAATTCAAGGCGCTGGTAGAGAAGGAATCGGGGAAGCATGTGAAGGCTCTTAGGAGCGACAATGGTGGTGAATTCATCTTGGCTGAATTCAAAGACTTTTGCAGCGCAGAAGGGATTCGGAGAGAGCTCATCGCACCCCATAACCCACAGTAGAACGGGGTGGCTGAGCGGAAGAACAGAACGATCGTGGGTGCTGCACGGGCGATGTTGCATGATTAGGGCCTACCCCTTCACTTGTGGGCTGAGGCATGCAATACAGCAGTGTATGTGCAGAACCGTTGTCCTCACAAGGTTCTTGGCATGAGTGCACCAGAGGAGGCTTATTCTGGCAAGAGGCCTGATATTTCCCATTTGCGGATTTTCGGATCTCCTGTCTACATGCATGTGACGAAGGATGCAAGAAGGAAGCTGGATCCAACTGCTGAAGTTGGAATATTTGTGAGGTACACTGATACACCTCACAACTATCGGGTGTATTTGTCGAACAGTCCATAAGGCGTTGTGCGGCTCAGGATATCAAGGCTGAGAGGATTCAAATATGCAATATTCGCTTGGTGGAGGAGCTACACTTGCATGTAGATGACTGCGTGGTTCTAGGAGGAGCTTAGGATGTGGACTATGTACAAAGAGGAAGTTCGGGAGATGGAAAAACCGCCCATCGTTTACAACCATCGGAGGCGCGACGGTCTCTGAAAAGTGACGGCGGCTCGAGATGCAGAGAAGGTTGTAGGACCACCTACAGCACAGCGCAGACAGAGGCAGTCACCGGATCGGTACACTGGATACATGGCTCTTGTGAGTCAATGTGTCGTGACGGAGCCATCCTCTTTTGAGGAAGATGTGGAGGAACCCGCGTGGGTAGATGCCATGATCGAAGAATATGATTCGATCGTCAGAAACAGTGCATGGGAGATTGTCCCAAGACCGGAGGGGAAATCAGTGGTGAGTTCGCGATGGATCTACAAAGTGAAGCAGGCGGCCGACGGGAGTGTGGAGAAGTACAAGGAGAGATTTGTCGCCCGTGGCTTCTCACAGATCGAGGGGATCGATTATGAGGAGACTTTTGCACCTGTCGCAAGGTACTCTTCCATACGGACGATCCTTGCTCTCTCAGCGCGAGATGGGATAGTCTCCATCAGGATGGATGTGAAGACTACGTTCCTCGATAGGTCATTGAGGAGAGGTGTACATAAAGACAGAAGGTTTTGAGATCTTCGACGATGAGTCACATGTGAGATTCAAGAGAGCATTATGCATTTGAAGCAAGCACCTGGAAGTGCGGTACACACGGATTGACGATTATTTCATAGGGCTTGGATTTTCCAAGAGTGAGCGAATCTAACTTTGTACGGATTGTGGTGGAGGGAAGGAAGTTTGCGAGATAATTGTCTTGTATGTAGATGATCGATTTTGACGGGTGATGAAGTGGTGATACTTTCATGCAAGGAGGACCTTCAGCTATTTCTCACGAATGAAGGACTTGGGCCTCCTTCATTATTTCCTGGGATTGGAGATTTGGCAGCGCAGTGGAGGACTGTTTGTTTCTCAGGGCAAGTATGCCCGGGAGATTCTGGAGAGGTTCAACATGCATGGTTGCAAGCCTGTTGACACTCCTCTTCCTGGTGGTTGGAGAAGGAGGATGCTACTTCAGCGGAGGTAGTGGATGCCACTGTCTATCGACAGTTGGTGGGGTCGCTTATGTATCTGGTCAATACACGACCCGATATATGCTATGCTGTTAACCAGCTTTCGCAAGCTATGGTTAAGCCTACCAAGCTCTTCTGGAAGGCAGGCAAGCATGTATTGCATTATCTTAGTGGCACATCGGGATATGGTCTATGGTACAGACAGGAGGATGGAGCGAAGCTTAGCGGCTTCACTGATGCAGATTGGGCAGGGAGCCCAACGGACCGAAAGAGCACATCTGGAGGAGTTTTCAGTATCGGGTCGACAGCAGTTTCCTGGTACAGCAGGAAGTAGAGATCCGTGGCACTCAGTTCAAGCAGAGGCCGAGTACATGGTAGCAAGCTTGGCTGCATGCGAGGCTATTTGGATGAGGAAGATCCTCGTTGGATTGTTCGGGTTGCATTTGGAGCCTACAGTGATTTACTGTGATAACCAGAGTTGCATTAAACTCTCAGCTAATCCAGTATTTCATGATAGGTCCAAACACATCGACATCAGGTACCATCATATCAAAGATTGTGTTCAGCGGAGAATCATGATGCTTTCATATGTTCCCACGGAGGATCAGGATGCCGACATCCTGACGAAGGCGCTCACCGGGAGCAAGTTCGAATTCCACAGAGGCAGGATAGGGGTTGCAGATAATCCATATCTTGCTGAGAGGGAGTGTTGAAAATGCAGCAAGATGATGAAGCTTAGTGAAATGAAGTCGCCTTCACTAAGTGGGCCCGCAGGCAAATTCTGGCGCAAAGTCTATTTTTAGACTATGTCTATTTTTAGACATATGGAGCATGATCCAGGGGTTGCAGTATGTTATTCTTGGAGTATTGGTCATGTTGGTAAAAATAGATGGACCTCTATTTTTAGACATTTAGGTCGAAGTCTATTTTTAGACTGCTTATCCTAAAAATAGAAAAGTCAAATATTATTTACCCTTAATAATATTTGGACTCTAAACTTCAGTTTACTCTCTTGGAGCACTTCAGTTCGAGCTACAGAAGTGGCTCATGCATCTGACAGAGGAATTACGCTATTCTTAAGGGTTTGGTGAGCACATGCATGGTTGACTTCAGTTAGGACTTCAGTGGCAGAAGTTTGGTGGAGTTAATGAGACAGCTAGTGGAGTTGTGTTCGGTTTAACTTAGTTGAACTAGTTGAGATTAATTTAACTAGCTAATCAACTAGTAATGAGTGGAGTGAATTAAATATTATTTAATTCATTAATTAGTAACTCATTATTCAACTCAAGAACACATCAGTTCACTACAGTGCATGGACAGTTGAGTGGAGACCAGTGAAAGAGGTAGATGAAAGGGTGGAGTTAGCTATCAGTGGCGACATCAGTTGTGCATGAGATTTGCACCACACTTGGAGGAATTGCCCATGATGATTGCGCTATCAAGCCAAGGAGATTCGAACCTTGGATCTCTATTTAGACAGGCCATGATTGCGCAATAGAGGCAGGCAATTAGTGGATGAGTTTTGAACCTGTGACTTGTTCAAAACCAAGCTAGTTTGTGTGTAACTTCATAAGATAGTACTGAGTACTTGTGAGGAGTATTGTACTGATCTTGTTACATGTTTTCTCCATTATAATATACACAATAGCTACGGGGTTTTCAGCTATAAGCTTTCCCCATACATACTGTGTTAATGTGTATGATGATTTGATGTGCTATCGCTTGTTTTATTTCTGCATGTGTGATGATCTGAGTGGAAGAGATTATGTGTTGCATATGAATTCGAATTGATATGTGATCAGGATAATCTCGGTCGATAAATATTCTTTATTCAGCAAATTTCTACAGTCCCGGGATTGTGGCTAGAAGATGCAATATTGTTACAATTGGAAAAGTGAAGCGGTTGTCCATTTTCATCTACCAAATGTGTCTTGCGGTATGCAGCTCCTGATAAGAACTTTCGATGTTTTGGAGCAGTACTTTGAATATAATTTTTTGCATCTGAAATCGATGATGAATCTGCATGAACCTACAAATTTGTATACATTATAAATTTAATTAAGTTGTGCATGATTGACTACATGGATAAAAAACATACATAAATTCAATTAGATAGTGAAAAAATAAAACAAATCTGAAGTAAATATTACGTCTCCACATGGATAGGGAGAAATCCACGATGGACTTTGAGAAATATTATGGAACGAGCTGGATTTTGAAGAATTTTCCATTTCATATATTATATGATATTTTCTCCCTGCATTTGAGCAAAACAACAATAAAATTTGGTGCACAAACCTAAATGTAATTTCAGTGCATACTGTTCAGATAACCGCACCGGCCAGTTCTTTATTTTGCGCACCGGTGCACTTTTGTAACAAGTAGCACCAATGCGATTCAATTAAACGACACACCGGTAAACGAATAACCGCAATTAAAAAAAAAAAAAAGCGCAACCCTATTTTCTTTAAGTGAAAATAAAAGCGGTAAATTGAAAATTGGGCAACAAAATATTTTTGAAAATCTAATTTCATAAAACATTTCTTTAAATACTAAACACTTTTCATTATTTCACTATTTTTACAAAAAATTTCAGCCAAAGATTTGCAGGATACATACCTGGAGAAAACAGAACATGAGAGCACTGTGGAGTAGGGAAATACATTTGAACAGAAGTATTTAGACAATCTGAATTCCAAACCTCTGGTAATTCAAACCCTGTACCATAGAATTTTAAATGACGTGAGTAAAGTTTATTGTTTTTTTGTACTTTTTTCTGCAGTTTCTTTTATGCAGTGAAATAAGAAATCAAAGTCTATTATTTTATTTTATTTTTCTCTAGTTTTTTATGAAGTAAAATACAAAATCAAATCTTTTTTTTTTTTTTTTTCTTCAGTTTTTTACCTTTTCTGCAGTTTTCATAAACAAAAATAAAAAAAGAAATCAATTTTTAGAAACAAAATCCTAGATTCTTTTTGTTTCTGCCATTTTTTCTCCCTCTTTCTTTTTAATTTAAATTTATAGGGTTTATGTACTCATAATAAATCCAACCCACGAGACAACTTGCATAGTCGAATCCCAATCCATGTTGGCCCTTGCATCAATCTTAAAAAAAATACAGATTTTTTTTCGTCGGTGCGCCCTACGTAACGTTGTGCACCAATGCACCCTGCGTAACATTGCGCACTGGTGCGCTTGTTTATACCAGCACACCGTTGAAGTACAATGATAAAAAATAAAAATAAAAACAAAATATGTTTTTATCAGTGCGCCATTTGTAACATATGGCACCGCACCGGTGCACTATTACATTATGGAGCACCACAAAACGTGTTGTTTTGGAAAAAACCATTTCACAAACATACCCTACATTATTTTTGTTTCTGCCCTTTCTTCTCCCACTTGTTGTGATTTTAGAATTAGGGTTTTTCAATTTATATTTATAGGGTTTTTATTGCTAAATATAAGCCTAAGACATGCAACCAACGGGAGGATCTACATAGTCAGATCTCAATCCATGTCAACCCTTTCGTCAATCTTAAAAAAAGACATTTTTTCTTTGGTGCCCCCCGTAACATAGCGCACCGGTGCGCTCTGTTATACAAGCGCACCGCGCAAATACAGTGATAAAAAATTAAAAATACAAATTATGTTTTTATCAGTGAGCCATATGTAACATATGGCACCGGTGCACTATTACATTATGGCGCACCGCACAATGTGTTGTTTTGAAAAAAATCCATTTTACAAACATACCCTACATTATTTTTGTTTATGCCCTGTCTTCTCCCACTTGTTGTGATTTCAGAATTACGGCTTTTCAATTTATATTTATAGGTTTTATATTGCTAAATATAAACCTAAGACATCCAACGAACGGGTTGACCTACATAGTCAGATCCCAATCCATGTCGGCCCTTGCGTAAATAAATAAATAAATAAATAAATAAATAAATATATATATATATATATATATATATATATATATATATATATATATATATATATATATATATATATATATATATATATATATATATATATATATTGATCTTTAGTCTTATTACAGAGTGCATCGGGGCGCTCTGTTATCACAGCGCACTGTGAAAGTACTGTCATAAAAAATTAGAAAAATATGCAGTCGGTGCGCTATTTCATTATGACGCACCGCGAATGTTCAATTTCGAAAAATGTAATGTTCCTTTTTCAGGAATTTCTGAAATGTGGTCCTCAAGGATGCTATATACGAGAGGCAGTGTAAAAATAAGCTGAAAGGGGGCTTGGATCCCCTTTTTAACTCACTAAACACTTCTCTTCCAAAATTTGAGCTCAAAGAAATAAGCCTAGAGGGCTTATACAGATCTCCCCAAAATAGATCTCTCAGAAAATGCTCAATGAGAGAGCTTACAGCAATACATGAACACAATCATACAAATCTACAAATCTGAATACAACATAAGATGAGATATAATATAGCCATCATTTTTATTAATAGATCAGCAACATAATACATAAATATCATGAGGAATAACCCTCACATGCAATGGGAATCAATCTCCAAATATTAAACTATGAAATACAAGAGATGCAACAACTGTGCAAAATGTCGGAAGCAGTGACTGCACTATCTCTAGGAGAGTAGCTGCTGCTGTAGATGTAAATACATGAAATATGGCTGATATATATAAAGAAATTCCCAGAAATAGAAATTCCGGAAAATGTACAATGTGACAATCTGACTTGTCACTGCAACTGAATCAAAATATAAAATGAGGCTATGGCATATCTGAAATAGTGATGCCCTCCTCTAATAATGTTCTCAAGTAAAGGGTTGATCCCTTTCACTCAGAAACACTCCTCCTGCTAAGCACAAATAGCTCTCCCAGCTACTGCTTCTGAAAATAACGTAGTTTCTGCCCTTGACTACGTTGTGAGAGATGGTGAGTATTTGGCCTGATGCCAAAGACTTGAAAATAAGCCTAGGAGTCCTCCTCACTAATCCTCCAATGAATAGCTGAGCCCTCCACTGGAAAACAAGCCAAATAATGACTCAATAAGTTCCTCTGTTGCTTCTCCCAGCAACACAACGTTAATCTGCTACAGAAATAACGTTGTAGCTGCAAATATAAGCTTGGCCAAATGTCGGAATGAGGAAATGAAGTCCAAACCCTCTCCTTCCTTGAGGATGAGGTAGGGATTACCGACCGGGAACACCCTTGGGTGAAGAACACTACAAACCCTGCTAAACAGCCTGGGTATGCAAGTCTTTGCATACCCTACGAAAATCATAAGCTAATGCATAATGAAAATGGGCTGCCATCTCCTCTTTATAAATCAAAGGAACCTTTCTCACCATGGGTCCCATTCACACTTGATTCTAGCTCAAGAAATTGGAGCCTCCACTAAAACTGCGTTGTCCAAGTAGGTGCAATGTATCTAGACAGTTTTAGTTGACTTGGTCAAAATGACTAGATCAAGCTTGATCTAATCCTGTTCACACCATGTGGTGCTCAATCCAGCTGCTTTATTATTCCTCCTTTCAAACAAGGAGTGTTATTTCTTCATCAAAATGGGTTAGGGTGTCTCCTTACCGATTTTATTCAACAAAATAAAAATATGCTAACTATAATGTTCCTTTTAGCTTGAGGCTAAAAATTGGGAATATTACAGTCGTCCCCTCCCACATGTTGCTTGTCCTCAAGAAACTGCATAGAGAGAAAAAAATTCCTCCACCTTTTCTCTTGTGGCCTCCTCATCAACAATCTCCACCACTGCTCAAAATATCCTGCAACAAATATGTCCTCCAATGCTTCCTCCCAAGTATGCAAACCGGAATGGTGCACATCATTAAAAGATAGAAGGTGTAGGTGGAAACCTTCTTGCTATCCAATGGCCTCCTCGAGGTAGGAGTGATGAAAAACATGGGAAGTATTATTCCCAATGAGTGACTCCTTCACCCATGCAATCATCCAAATGAAATGAGCTATCCCAAGTAGCTCAACAAAGCAGTCCTCAACCCCGGATCTATGCAACATGTTGGGGCTGAATGGAGGGTTTAGATTTTCCCATATAAATAGTTTCTCCCTCCATTTATGATAAGTATGAGGGGGCTGTTGATACTGGACTGAAATTTCATGGCCTCTACAATTGGCCCAAGCCTCCCCACAAAGGAAATCTACCATGAAGTGCCTCCTCCAATAACGCATTTTCTCCCAATAGCTCCTCCTATATGGAGAGAAAAGTAGTGACATGGAAATCATGGTTTTCCCATGGCATCTCCTGCAATATAAAGCATGTATAATGGGGAGAATCACACTCCCAATGGGCTGTCCCAAAATATACAACACTCTCACAATAGTGCTCCTTGTGAATGTGTAAAAATTAGCAATACAAGGAGGCAACATGCAATAGAAACAAGTTGTCATAAGACAACTAGAGAGTGGGTCACTGCTCCATACATGGGTCCAATGCAGTGCACCTCTTACCTGCATCAAAACTAAAAACTAAAAGTGCTCTTCCAGCCACTTTTTTGCTGCCACAAACATCTCATAAGATGGAAACATGAAAATACAAATCGGTGGCAATGGTGCACACCAAGAAGTATGTGGCTTCCACCACAAACCATCATGAAAATAGTCACTCCCATTGTTGCAATGGGCCACAAGTACATCATAATAAGGAGCATAAGGATATGTGATCATCCTTAGCTCATCAAGCTACTCATAGAAAGTAAAGAGAGGTAAACCAAAATGTAAGCATATACCTCCTTTACCACGTACTCTGGTCCTTGAGCTGAAATGGCTCATTTGAATGATCTCCCTCACCTCCAATGAGTAGGGAAATGTTTGTACCAACCTCTCCAAAATCATCCGGGCTATGCATCTGTCCATATGATGATATAAATCATGCTGAATTCCCTCTCGAATGAACTCTTCTAGCAAAGCAAAGTATGCATCAAAGTGCATAGCTAGAAAGTCCACATGTGCTGCATGCAATAATTTCTCCCTGAGACTAGAAACTCTAGCCAAGAAGACCCTTCCATCGGTATAGATGACCATCACATCAATCATGTACCGATAATCTCTGTCTAGATCATCAAGAGTCATGCATGCATATGGATCCTGGGAGTACTCTACCAAGAGCTGAGTCCTCCATCCTGGATCTATCCTCCTCATAGACAGCACTGGTGATCTGCAATGTGATGCTCCCCTCATGCGGCTGCCTGCTACTTTGACATCCCCCATGCCAAATTCATCCTCCAAAATGCTGCCATGCCCATCATGCAGCTACTCATGCTCAAATAGTAATGGGGATCCTGGAAAGCTAGTCTCCCATGAGAAACTGTCATCCAAAAGGAATCTCCCGATCCTGGGAAATGTAAGCATGAGTAACCTCCATATACTCCCATGTGTGAAAAAGTCCTTCCTCAAAGGAATTATCCTCCTCCTCATCAAATATTTGGAGCATTCATCCTGCATCATGTAGATGCAATCCTCCATCCCTACAGCAAACTCTATCAGCGCAGTATAACTGATGAGAGTGGGTGATGCTGAAAATGAGAGAGTGTCTCTCTCCTCGTTGGGTTTATCCCAAACTCTCTACGTTGTGCTGGACTCCTCCAATGTCTTCACCTCTCCAGAATCCAAGAGTGGTGAACCAACTGACAAGATGCCTCTCATCAACTCTAGATCAAGTGGCCTCCCAGGTGGAATGCCTCCATATAGTGAGACATCAAGCTCGGAATTGGAATGTATGTATAAGAGGATTGATTTGTCCCTCTCTTCACTGCGCTATACAGTCTTTCTCCCATGTGCAAATACTTTCCGGAATGGATAATGGTGTCTCAACCCTTGCTGTTGATCCTTCTCTTCTCCCTCCATCTCACAATCCCCAATAGCTACTGCAAATGGCTATGGAATTGTGCTTTGGTACCCACATGTTGGACCTCTTGGAATCCCTTGCATAGAAACAAGGACTCCTCCCATGGAAGCTATGACTCCCTTCTCATCCCCATGTGGTGATGGATCTTGCTCCAATATGAAAGCGTTGTGGATTCTTTCATGCACATTCTCTTCATCAATATGTGAGTATGTCTCCCCTTCAATGAGAGACCATGGATTTTGGTCTTCTTCTGAAAGAGGGATCTCCATGTTATCACAAATAGAAGAGTGCCCTTCATATAATAGGGATCTTGCCTTTAGCAAGTCATCATACACATTTTCATCCCTTTCAGAAATATGGAATGGAGTTTGTTTCATGGTTCTCTCCAATGCATGCAAAGTGTTTGATGTTTTGTTACAAAGAGATTCATAGTGATTTTCATCAAATTCTCTCACCAACCCTTTAGTGAATCCATCATGTGATTCTATATTTTCATGATAGCATGAAATAGAATTTCCAAACCATAAACCATGAGCCATACCTTTGAGTTGCATCACTGCTCCTCCAATGGCCTCATCTCCTTTCTCCATCCTTCCGGAAGTGCAAGTGAGCAATGGACTTCGTTGTGGATCTGCATGTGTGGCTGAATGCTCACACCCATCATAAAAATAGCTAGGGCTTGCTTCATCCACAAACCCTCCGAGAAAATCTCTCCAACTTTCCCTTTCTTTCTCCTCAAGGTCTTCAATGATACCCTCCAGGGTCTGGAAAATAAGAAGGGAAACCTCCTCTTCTGTCATTCCTATTTTTTGTACATCTCCTCTTCTAACTGAGGAGCTTCTCCCTCTAATGCAATTTTATCTTGGGCTACACAGCTATAAATTTCCCTTCTCAGGAATTTCAAAATTCTATTCCAGAGATTGACTGCAGGGGCATTTACTGGATATGTCACCTTTGAACAAAGGATGAGATCCAGGGGCTACCTGGCCATCTATAGACTCTGTCTATAGAGTTTTAAATCTTCCTCCTTCAGGGATTCAGAACTTTTGCTTGAAGCCACAGGCTGAGCCAAAGATCATGCTCCGATACCACTGTAATGTTCCTTTTTCGGGAATTTCGGAAATGTGGTCCTCAAGGACGCTGTATAAGAGAGGAAGTGTAAAAATAAGTTAAAAGGGGGCTTGGATCCCCTTTTTAACTCACTAAACACTTCTCTTCCAAAATTTGAGCTCAAAGAAATAAGCCTAGAGGGCTTATACAGATCTCCCCATAATAGATCTCTCATAAAATTCTCAATGAGAGAGCTTACAGAAATACATGAACACAATCATACAACTCTACAAATCTGAATACAACATAAGATGAGATATAATACAGCCATCATGTTTATTAATATATCAGAAAAATAATACATAAATATCATGAGGAATAACCCTCACATGCAATGGGAATCAATCTCCAAAGATTAAACTATGAAATACAAGAGATTCAGCAACTGTGCAAAATGACGGAAGCAGTGACTACGCTATCTCTAGGAGAGTAGCTACTGCTGTAGTTGTAAATACATGAAATATGGTTGATATATATAAATAAATTCCTAGAAATAGAAGAATGAGCTCCAATACAAGATTTCTAGCCAATCTAGGAAAGATTGCTAGAAATGCCGGAAAATGTACAATGTGACAATCTGACTTGTCACTACAACTGAATCAAAATATAAAATGAGGCTATGGAAGATCTGAAATAGTGATTCCCTCCTTTTATAATGTTCTCAAGTAAAGGGCTGATCCCTTTCACTCAGAAACACTCCTCCTACTAAGCACAAATAGCTCTCCCAGCTACTGCCTCTAAAAATAACATAGTTTCTACCCTTGACTGCACTGTGAGAGATGGTGAGTATTTGGCCTGATGCCGAAGATCTAAAAATAAGCCCGGGAGTCCTCCTCACTGATCTTCCAATGAATAGCTGAGCCCTCCACTGGAAAACAAGCCAAAGAATGACTCAATAAGTTCCTCTGTTGCTACTCCCAGCAACACAATGTTAATCTGTTGCAGAAATAATGTTGTAGCTGCAAAGATAAGCTTGGCCAAATTCCGGAATGAGGAAATGAAGTCCAAACCCTGTCCTTCCTTGAGGATGAGGTAGGGATTCTCGACCAAGAACACCCTTGAGTGAAGAACACTACAAACCCTGCTAAACAACCCGGGGATGCAAGTCTTTGTAGACCCTACAAAAATCATAAGCTAATGCATAATGAAAATGGGTTGCCATCTCCTCCTTATAAAGCAAAGGAATCTTTCTCACCATGGGTCCCATTCACACTTTCTTCTAGCTCAAGCAAGTGGAGCCTCCACTAAAACTGCGTTATCCAAGTAGGTGCAATGTATTTGGACAGTTTTAGTTGACTTGGTCAAAATGACTAGATCAAGTTTGATCTAATCCTGTTCACACCATGTGGTGCTCAATACAGCTGCTTTATTGTTCCTCCTTTCACACAAGGAGTGTTATTTCTTCATCAAAAGGGGTTAGGGTGTCTCATTACCCATTTTATTCAACAAAATAAAAATATGCTAACTATAATGTTCCTTTTAGCTTGAGGCTAAAAATTGGAAACATTACCAACAAAAAAAAAAACTTTCAAAAAATACAAACCTTACATTCTTTTTGTTTCTCCCATTTCTTCTTCTTCTTTCTGTGATTCAGAATTAGGACTTTTCAATTTAGATTTATAGGGTTTGTATTGCTAAATATAGACCTAAGACATGCAACCGACGGGACGATTAGCATAGTCATATCCTAATCCATGTGGGCCTTGGAATGATTTTAAAAAAAACACATTTTTTACCTATGCACCCTATGTAAGGTAGCGCACTGGTGCTCTGTTGTTTACAAGATCACTGGATAAGTAATGTGAAAAAATAATATTTTTTTAACAATGCTCCATATGTAAAATATAGCACCAATTTATGCTAAAAAAACTAACACTAAACGATTTTTATTATTTTTATGATGGTTAACCAGTGCGGTCATTAACATGTAACGCACCAGGGATTCTTGTTGACATAGATCACTATACGGTGTATTATACTTTTTTTGCGGTGCATGGGAAAGACATACACGCACTGACGTCAATGCGTTCACCATGAATGGAGCACCGATTTTTTGAGATTTTCTTTTTTTAATGGAGAAGTTGACAGTTTATTTAAAAATATATTATTGAATGATATGATATAGGTTTGATATTGTTAAAGAAATGACTGACAAGATATGAAGTAACAAAAATACTAATAACATATCAAGGAAAGAAAAAAAGACAAGTTCTTTGTAAATTTTTTACAAAAAAATTATTTTTGAATTATATGTAAGTTTAAATAATATGTATTGTTTAATGTGTATCATGCAAAGCCACAAAATGAAGAAGCTAGATAAGATTATTTATGATCTAGGACCAGAAGAACGTATAAGCTTGATGGAAAAATTGCAAAAGGATGAATCAGGTGAATGAAAAAATACTATCGATCCAATATGAGTTTCTTTTTTTAGTTTTCATTAATAATATAATTAAAATTATTAGATAACATGTGTGAAAAAGTCTATTAATTCACCTCTGTTTAATGTTCTACATGGACCAACAACTCAGAAAAGGAATGTTGTTCTAAGAAAAGAAAAACAATAGAACATGCAAATGAAAATGAATTGCCCCTTAGCTCATCTGGAGTGGTGTTGGAGGTTAACGAAAGGGGGAAAAAATTTTACAGCTGTTTGAGGGATCTAGTGGAACGAATGTATAGACGTTCTTTCCACTTACAATACAAAAACCAATCCAATGATTCCAAGAACTAGATTTTATGTAAACTACAGGAAGAGTTTCCAGAGAATTGGTCAATGAGACATGTCAGATTTTTAATAGCAAAAACGTACAACAACAAAAAAGAAGGAATGAAAAGTAATATTCCTTTAAATTTTTGTCTAGAATTATTTATAAATATCACTTTTGTTATATTTACTTTTCATATATCAATATAAAATTAAATAGTTTATTGTCATGTTACATTTTCAGGAAGATTATGAAAATCTCAAAAGATGAACGAGCTGATATCAGAAATATGCCAGTAGGAATGTCCAAAAAGGTGTACAAGGAGATGGTCAAAGAAATGGACAAAATTGCATCGCGGGAGGAGCCATCTCAACAACAACGTGCTTCAAATGTAATATGTAATCATTGAATTTTTTGATCATTAGGTAAAATAAATAAACAATTTAGCATTAAATATTAATTTTCAAGTATTTTCTTGCAGAAAATAAAAGAAAATGGAACCCATTCAGCACATTAAACAGGATGACAAGGAAGAAAAGGATTGATATCTAAGTTTGTGAGTAATTGTTACTTCCTTATAAAAACTTAACTAGATTTCATTTTTGTATTTTTAAGTTGTTTTACAAAAATCATCATTGAATGTTTCCAAACAGGTGCTAACATACAAAGAAGAACCATCAGAGGAATTGATTGAAATTGGTTTAAATATGGGTTGTGCATATATGTTGGCATATCAGAACTTAATTGTGGAATTTGTAAGCATCTATCGATCTTGTTTTACTTAGCTACGTCTATAATTAATAGAAAAAATAAATCTTTTATATTAAATATATGATTTCTTATGGGGTATAAAACTTGCAGGAAACAAAGTATGGCACTCCGCCAACAGATCAAATCTTGAAATATGGCATGTTACATGGTTTTGAAAGAATGTGTATAGTTTATGAGTCAATTGTTGCATTGGTACGTCATTTCTTTTCGATTTACATTGATGTATATTATTTAATATTGCAATTTTCATTATTCTCACCAATGTATATACACTCATTACAGTTTATTTTTATGTTTGTAGATGGAAGAAGGTGAAGAAGAAGAAAACAATCAACGCCGTGAACAAAACATTTTTGAAAATAACCCAAGTCATGGAAGTAGCTCTAGTAGTGATAGCAGTTCAAGCGAAGAATGTTGATCACTATGTTTGGATATAAAAGCAAGGCATTGTACTATTTTTGGAAAAATGTCTGTGAAATCAAACATTTTCTTTAATGTAATGGACATAGTGTCCCAATTGAATGATAAAGGAATACCAATAACTGTCTCATTTTGTATGACAAAGAATGTCTTATTCATATATATATATATAGTAAAAAATGTTTTAATATATTCTAGTGCATTATCTATTGTCGCTATTGCGTTCTCCATTGTCGTTCTCAAATGCAGTAATAAAAATTTAATTCATATGAATATTGTTATAACATATATATGTGTCGACTTTTGATGAATAATAAATTTTAAAAAACCACAATAATTATGATATGATATAACAAATTAATCTAAACATCACATTCAAATCCATTAATAAAAATTTAATTAATATGAATATTGTTATAATATGTGTCGAATTTTGATGAATAATGAATTTAAAACAATCACAATAATTGCACTACCACATGTCGATGTTTCTAAAAAATACAAAATGAAAACCGGTGCGCTTGTATTATTAAGTTCACCGGTGAGTTTTTACTACCTATCAGGACCGCACAAATACCAAAACCAATTAAAAATATCGAGGCGTTTGTGCAGTACAACGCTCCGAAGCGTTTATGTATCTATACGCACCGGTGTCATTTTACCGCCTATGAGCACCACACAAGTACCGATACCAATTATAAATTGCGGTGCATCTATGTGATACTATGCACTGGGGCGTTTTTTCTATCTATACGCACCGGTGCATTTGGATGACCAATAGGCAGAACATGAATACCGATACCAATTACAAATCTTGGTGCATTTGTGTGATAGTACGCACTGGGGCATTTATGTGTCGATAAGCGCCTTTGCATTTGTATGACATATTTGCACTGCACGAATACCGATACCAATTGTAAACCTCGATGCACTTGTGTGATACGATGCACCAGGGCGTCTATATAAGAATATGCACCAGCTTATTGATACTACCTATGGGCACCACTCAAATCCCAAGACCAATTAGAACGACCCCATGCGTTGTATCACCAACACCAGGCCCAGTGATGTTATTTTCCTTAACGGTCCGGTGCATTCTCCTTCGACCACCCTGGTGCGCTGTCTACTGATACGCAATGGTGCTTTAAAACCTTATAAGAGCACCGATGAAAAAACATCCGTAATAACCTCTGACTGCCCTTTTTTTTAGTTGTGTTGAATTTCTGTTAAAAGCTCCGCCAAAACCTCCGTTACCAGAAACGGATGTGGTAGCATATGTTTTTTTGACAATTTTGGCCAATTTTATAACACTAAAAACCTCCTTTATAACCTCCGCTAGAGGGTCTTTTCCTTGTAGTGTTACATATCTCCAATAGAAACATGTTTTTTAGGCATGAATAATTGATGGGTCAAATTCGCTAGTGAACAGTCAGGAAAATAGAGTTTCAAGGGTGTTGATTTACAATAAACAGTCAGTATTTTGGTCATAACTTCCTCATACGATATCAAAATAAAGTGATTCAAATTTCATTGTAAACAAGATTCATAGGGGAATATACTATAGAAACAAGTTTCCAAAATCTAGTCATTTAGGCCTCCAAAAATGGACTGTCCCAACTCGGTTCCTGAGCTCCTACTAGACATCTTGTCATTGTTTTGGTCATAACGTTTTCGTTTCAAATACAAATCGAGTGATTCAAATTGGATTAGAAATTAGACATAAATGGCTACGTAGGATAGAAACAGTTTTTTAAAATATTCCCATTTGGTCCCTCAAAACATGATTGTCCCGACTGTTTTTCCAAAATTTTCATCAAGCCCACAAGCCATAAGATATGATAATTAAGGAATTTTTCCAAGAAGGTGACAAAAATGAATCTGAGTCTTTTTAGAAATTTTATTTTCAATATAATTCATCTACATACATAAATAAATTTGAATATTGATCATCGATGTTAATTTTCACAGCGTGTTGCAACAAAAACAACTATTTTTACATCTAAAGAAATTTATTTATTTATGTTTTTATTCATTCTATATTCTACACTACACTACTCTACTTTGAAAAATAAAATATACTTACCTATAAGAGTACTTCCAGTGAAGACATTTTCAAAATAGTGCCTCAAGTATGCACATCCCTATATTTGAAAAATGTATGTTAATAAATACACGGGTATGAGAGACCAACTTCCTTGTTAAGGATAGTGCCAAGAGGTGTTGAAGTGTAGAGTGATGTTGTGAGAAAACAACAGAGTGAAACCAGTCTTCAATATAGTCCTAATTTCCCATATTTGTCGCATCCTGAAGTTTTGTGACTAAGTTCTATATTGTGTTGATGCTTTCTTCCTTGACCTCATCCTCTACCTTTTTGTTTAGATCTTTGTTCATAGAACCAGAGGAAGGAGAAAAAAAAAATTCAAATAATTCTTAAAGCTCGAGACCTGGAGCAGGCTGAAACTTCCCTCCCCAGGACAAGAGATTGGGTGTTTAAACAGAAAGAAAGAAAGAAAATCAAGAAATCTTAAGCTCAAAACCTGGAGCAGGGTAGGATTTCCCTCCCCAAGACGAGAGATTAGGCCCTAAGAAATCAGCAGAAATAAAAGCAAAGAAAAACGACTAACGCTCAGGACCTACAGTAGGGTAGCATTTCCCTCCCTAGGACGAGAGATCAATTCCTAAGAAATCAATCAAAAAGAAGAAAAATAGAACAACTATGCTCAGGACCTAGAGCAGGGTAGCATTTCCCTCCCTAGGACAAGAGATTGGTTCTTAATAAATCAATCAAAAAGAAAAAAAGAATAACTACGCTCAAGACCTAGATCAAGGTAGCATTTCCCTCCCTAGGATGAGATATTGATCCTTAGATCAATATGAATCATGTTCTTGCACCTTTGTTAGCCTCCCCAGAAATGGCGTAAAAATTTTGGTGTCCAAGTGTGAATGAATATTCAAACCCTTTCCCACATTAATTATCAATCCAGGTGTGTTGGTTATTGCAAGGCTAACGCGCACAGTATGTGTAGATACAATAGCACAATTTTGATATCAATTGTGGATTCGATAATTTAAACAAAGCAACAATCATTGTAACAGAAAATAAAGAAATGGCAGAAATAAATCGTAAATCTTACAATTCATTCACAACAATAAGAGTATCAGCAAATACATCTACTGTCACAAAAATTGAAAATTACACAAAACATGAAATAGAAATAACAACACATAGGAAATAGGCAGCACCTGATCGGCGAGTGGGCCCAACTCTCTAATCAGGGCTGTGATATGCTCACAACTTACAGAAGTAACAGGAAATTAACTTGCATTAACTTGATCAAATGATGTTCTGTTACACAGCTCCATTCCTTGCGTAACCAACCCTCTATGTGTTATCTTCTATGCATTCTATCCTCCCCTTTCTCTCTGATTTATGCCCCTTTAAATATACAAACAACAAAGGCGAAATAAACTGATTACAAAATATCAATAACCAGTATGAGATATGAAAGATATTTCCATCATGATTTAGCTAGCACAAGTCAAATATGGAAATTACAATTGGGGCAATATTGTTAAATGGCCACAACAGAAAATCTTCAAATTTGTCCTTCGAAGAACCCTGTGTTTCTCTCAATCAAGACTAAATTTTGGAAAACTGCTCATTGGAAAACTAATTTGGTCCATTCTGCACAAAACCAATGTTTCGGATTTTCAGGCTTCATCTTCGTTTTCCTGAAATTTTCAACGCATTCCAGCGAATTTCTAAGTTGGTGTAGAAATTTTCTAAATAATGATTAATTATTCACCGAGACTATCCTGATCACATACAATTCAAATTTATATGCAACACATAAGCTCTTCCACTCAGATCATCAAACATGCGGAAATAAAATCAAGCGATAACACATCAAATCATCATACACATTAACACAGTATGTATGGGGAAAGCTTATAGCTGAAAACCCTGCAGCTATTGTGTATATTATAATGGAGAAATCATGTAACAAAATTAGTACAATACTCCTCACAAGTACTCAATACTTTCTCATAAAGTTACACACAACCTAGCTCAGTTTTGAACAGGTTACTGGTTCAAAACTTACCGCCAATTTCCTTGCCTCTATTGCGCAATCCAGGCCTGTCTATATAGAGATCCAAGGTTCAAATCTCCTTGGCTTTACAGCGCAATAATCATGGGAAATTCCTCCAAGTGTGGTGCAAATCTCATGCACAACTGATGTCGCCACTGATAGCTAACTCCACCCTTTCATCTACCTCTTTCACTGGTCTCCACTGAACTGATCATGCACTGTAGTGAACTGATGTGTTCTTGAGTTGAATAATGAGTTACTAATTAATGAATTAAATAATATTTAATTCTCTCCACTCATAACTAATTGATTAGCTAGTTAAACTAATCTCAACCAGTTCAACTAAAATAAACAGAACACAACTCCACTAGCTGTCTCATTAACTCCACCAAACTTCTGCCACTGAAGTCCTAACTGAAGTCAACCATGCATGATGCCATCAAAACCTTGGGAATATCGTAATTCCTCTATCAGATGCATGAGCCACTTCCAAGGCTCGAACTGAAGTGCTCCAAGAGAGTAAACTGTTGTTTAGAGTCCAAATATTATTAAGGGTAAATAATATTTGACTTCCATATTTTAAGGAGAGGCAGTCTAAAAATAGACTTCGACCTATAGGTCCAAAAAATAGAGTCCCATCTATTTTTACCAACATGACCAATACTCCAAGAATAACATACTGCAATCCCTGGATCATGCTCCATATGTCTAAAAATAGACATAGTCTAAAAATAGATTTTGCGCCAGAATTTGCCTGCGGGCCCACTTAGTGAAGGCGACTTCATTTCACTAAGCTCCATCATCTTGCTGCATTTTCAACACTCCCTCTCAGCAAGATATGGATTATCCGCAACCCCTATCCTGCCTCTGTGGAATTCAAACTTGCTCCTGGTGAGCGCCTTCGTCAGGATGTCGGCATCCTGATCCTCCGTGGGAACATATGAAAGCATCATGATTCTCCACTGAACACAATCTCTGATATGATGGTACCTGATGTCGATGTGTTTGGACCTATCATGAAATACTGGATTGGCCGAGAGTTTAATGCAACTCTGGTTATCACAGTAGATCACTATAGGCTCCAAATGCAACCTGAACAATCCTGCGAGGATCTTCCTCATCCAAATAGCCTCGCATGCAGCCAAGCTAGCTGCCATGTACTCGGCCTCTGCTGAACTGAGTGCCACGGATCTCTACTTCCTGCTGTACCAGGAAACTGCTATCGACCCAATGCTGAAAACTCCTCCAGAAGTGCTCTTCCGGTCCGTTGGACTCCCCGCCCAATCTGCATCAGTGAAGCCAGAAAGCTTCACTCCATCCTCCTGTCTGTACCATAGACCATATCCCGATGTGCCTCTGATATAGCGCAATACATGCTTGCCCGCCTTCCAAAAGAGTTTGGTAGGCTTAACCATAGCTTGCGAAAGCTGGTTAACTGCATAGCATATATCGGGTCGAGTATTGACCAGATACATCAACGACCCCACCAACTGTCGATAGACAGTGGCATCCACTACCTCCTTCGAAGTAGCATCTCCCTTCCTCCAACCTCCAGGAAGAGGGGTATCAACAGGCTTGCAGCCCTGCATGTTGAACCTCTCTAGAATCTCCCGGGCATACTTGCCCTGAGAAACAAACAGTCCTCCACTGCGCTACCAAATCTCCAATCCCAGGAAATAATGAAGGATGCCCAGGTCCTTCATCTCAAACTCTCGTGCAAGATCCTCCTTGCATGAAAGTATCAACTGCTCGTCGCCAGTTAAAATCAGATCATCTACATATAGTACGATGATCAACAGCTTCCCCTCCACCACAATCTGGTACAGGTTTGGATCCGCCTCACTCTTGGAGAATCCAAGCCCGGTGAAGTAGCTGTCTATCCGAGTGTACCAAGCACGAGGTGCTTGCTTCAGCCCATACACTGCTCTCTTGAGTCGGCACACATGCGACTCACTGCTGAAGATCTCAAAACCTTCAGGCTGCTCTATGTACACCTCTTCCTCAATAACTCCATTGAGGAATGCAGTCTTCACATCCATCTGATGAATGTGCCACCCCATCTGTGCTGAGAGAGAAAGGATCGTCCGTATGGAAGAGTACCTTGCGACAGGTGCAAAAGTCTCCTCATAATCGATCCCCTCGATCTGTGAAAAGCCACAAACAACAAATCTCGCCTTGTACTTCTCCACACTCCCGTCAGCCGCCTGCTTCACTTTGTAGATCCATCGCAAACCCACCACTGATTTTCCCACCGGTCTTGGGACAATCTCCCATGCACTGTTCCTGACGATCGAATCATATTCTTTGATCATGGCATCAACCCATGCGGGTTCCTCCATAGCTTCCTCAAAAGAGGATGGCTTCGTCACAACACATTGACTCACAAGAGCCATGTATCCAGTGTACCGATCCGGTGACTGCCTCTGTTTGCGTTGTGTTGTAGGTGGTCCTACAACCTTCTCTGCATCCCGAGCCAGTCGCTCAGCTTCTGTAGTGTGCATGCACCCTCTGATGGTTGGTGCTGCATAACTCCTTGAATTCAGCCGAGATGAATTCACCACCGTTATCACTCCTTAGAGCAATCACCTTCTTCCCCGACTCCTTCTCGACCAGTGCTTTAAACTCACAGAACTTCGCGAATGTATCGCTCTTCTTCTGCATGAAGAAGATCCAGCACTTTCGATAGAAATCATCAACAAAGATCACATAATACCTGTGCTTTGCTGTCGAAGCAACTGAGAAAGGACCACACACGTCTGTGTGAACTCTCTCAAGGATCGTTGTGGCGCGACTATCCTTCTCGTGAAAGGTGGCTTTCACATACTTCCCCAAAGTACACCCCTTGCACTGATCTGACTGCGCAAGGGTGCCCTTAGGAAGTCCAGTAGAAATCTGCTGTAGAATCTTCAAAGCTCCATGGTGAAGGTGGCCCAATCTCCTGTGCCACAGTTCGCCCTCATCATCCCGGCTCACCACTTCTCCCGCCTTGCATGCCATAGCTACGCAGCCATCTACCTGCAACTGATAAAGGTTCTTGGTCCGAACCCCTATCTTCCGGGTCTCTCCAGTAGTCTTACTACGCAGGAAGGCTTTTCCTTCGCTGAAGACCACATCATACCCCTTATCCTCCAACATCGCCACAGAGATCAAGTTCTTCTTCAATCCAGGCACATGCATGACATCCCTCAATACAAAGGCTTACTGGACTATCCAGTTACAGGTCCCGATACTACTCGCATTGTATCTACCATCATCGCCCATCTCATGCACCCCCAAATCTTTGTCCTCCGTATCTGAGAACAAAATTCCCGATTCCCGTCATATGAAATGACGCACTGCTGTCCAAGAACCATACCGATCCCAACACACTTGAAACCAAGCATGCGATCAGTGAAAATTCAAGCTCGAACTGTGGAGCCAAAGCTTCTCCATCTGCAGATCTTCCCGCTTGCTTGCTCTTCTTCTTCTTTGGACAATTGGTAGCATAATGTCCGTGATCATGGCAGTGAAAACACTTCACTTTCACCATATCCTGCTTCTTGCCCTTTGCACCAGAATGAGAGGTTTTCTTACCCTTCCCTTTCTTTTCTTTGGCCACCAAAGCGCATTTTTCTTCATCAGCTCCCTTTGATGAAGATCCATCTCGACTAGTCCTCCTTATCTCCTCCTGCATGAGATCCACCCAAAGGCGCTCCCATCCCGGCAGCTTCTCCCGACCATTAACACTATCTTGATATGAGTGCCAAGCCTTCGGAAGACCAAGGAGAGCCAGGTCGACCATGTCCTCGTCTTCGACAGTCACCCCCACACTTCCCAGCTCATCTCTGGACTGAGTGAACTTCGTGAGGTATTTGGCGATACTGTCGCCCTTCTCCATCTTGATGTTCCTAAGCTTATCTTTGAGCGCCAGCTTCCTTTGGTCACTCTTACTCTAGAATAGATCCGTCAAAGCTTTCCACATTAAATATGGAGTAGCCTTTCCATGCAGGCTGGATACAATATGATCCTTGACGCCCTCCAACAAGATCCTTCGACACTTTGCCATCTTCTTTTGCCATGCATTGACTTCAGCAGGATCAGTGGGATTTTGGACATCCGTATCTACGAACTCCTTCAGACCATTATCTTCTAATACTGCCTCCATGCGATCCTTCCATGCAACATAATTCGAACTGCCTTCAAGAGCATATTCAAGTCGCAAACCGTTGAAAGACATTTTCAACACTGGCACCAAGAAAACAAAACTGCTGCAAAATTTCGAATTCCACCTCAAAGCTCAACCGCTCTAGATTTGTGAGAACAAATTATTTCTAGCACAGAGATTGACTGCAAGGGGCATTTACCAGACCTTTCACTTTCCGAAGAAAGATGAATCCGAAGGCTACCTGGCCCGCATGCAGACTCTGTCTACCGAAATAAGTTTGTAATCACTGTGATGATCAATCTCTGCTTCAATAGCTCCGATACCATGTAGAAATTTGCTCAATAATGATTAATTATCCACCGAGACTATCCTGATCACATACAATTCGAATTTATATGCAACACATAATCTCTTCCACTCAGATCATCAAACATGCGGAAATAAAATCAAGCGATAACACATCAAATCATCATACACATTAACACAGTATGTATGGGGAAAGATTATAGTTGAAAACCCCACAACTATTGTGTATATTATAATGGATAAATCATGTAACAAAATCAGTACAATACTCCTCACAAGTACTCAGTACTTTCTCATAAAGTTACACACAACCTAGCTCAGTTTTGAATAGGTTACTGGTTCAAAACTCACCGCCAATTGCCTTGCCTCTATTGCGCAATCCAGGCCTGTCTATATAGATATCCAAGGTTTGAATATCCTTGGCTTGAAAGCGCAATCATCATGGGAAATTCCTCCAAGTGTGGTGCAAATCTCATGCACAACTGATGTCGCCACTGATAGCTAACTCCACCCTTTCATCTACCTCTTTCACTGGTCTCCACTGAACTGATCATGCACTATAGTGAAATGATGTGTTCTTGAGTTGAATAATGAGTTACTAATTAATTAATTAAATAATATTTAATTCACTCCACTCATAACTAATTGATTAGCTAGTTAAACTAATCTCAACCAGTTCAACTAAAATAAACAGAACACAACTCCACTAGCTATCTCATTAACTCCACCAAACTTCTGCCACTGAAGTCCTAACTGAAGTCAACCATGCATGATGCCATCAAACCCTTGGGAATAGCGTAATTCCTCTTTCAGATGCATGAGCCACTTCTGTAGCTCGAACTGAAGTGCTCCAAGAGAGTAAACTGTTGTTTAGAGTCCAAATATTATTAAGGGTAAATAATATTTGACTTCCCTATTTTAAGGAGAGGCAGTCTAAAAATAGACTTCGACCTCTTCGACCTATAGGTCACAAAAATAGAGTCCATATATTTTTACCAACATGACCAATACTCCAAGAATAACATACTGCAACCCCCGAACCATGCTCCATATGTCTAAAAATAGACATAGTCTAAAAATAGACTTTGCGCCAGAATTTTCCTGCGGGCCCACTTAGTGAAGTGTTACACAGTAATTTGTCACTGTCCTTACCATTCCCCATCCCGCACAATGGAGGACCCATTCTGTGACCTATGGACATTTTCATGCCTTGAAATCATCATCAATGTATCCCTCTGAACATGAGCTTCATTTTCCCTTGAGACATCTCCTTGCAGAAGTCAGGAAAAACAGCCCTTTTGGCATTGGCGCGGGCAAGCAGTTCAGTCCTCGCGCCAATGGAGAAAATGACAGGTGGCTTGCGCCACTTGGCGCTCTGTCATAGAGCCGCAGTCGCGCCACCCAATTTGGGAGTTGTTTTTTAAATATGGATGGCGGAAGTTGAGTTCTAACAAATCCACAAACCATCACCTATCTTGAGTTGGGAGGTTGGCTGCGGGAGTTCTATGGAGGGAAGTGGTTTTGCCACCTCCCATAGAACCTTCCTTGTTGATAGGGCCAATCCCATAATAATAGGGATCCCAACTCCTCCTTCCCCATCTATAAAAGCTTGCTCAAATCAATGGCAAGCTAGTCTTGAAGGGCCTAAGCTCTGAATCTCCATATTCCCAAGAGCCTTTGTGTTGTAAAGCACCCTCTCTTTCCCTTAAGGCTGACTCAAGTAAGGAGACCATTGTCACGAGACTCTGGAGATGTTTCCCCTTTCCTTGGCGAGCTTTGCGAGACGTGGACTACTGGAAACCCGTCCGAAGGAGACCGCGACGTCAGAACTTGGTTGTAATCTTTCTTCGCTGGTTATTTAATAGATGATTATGATTATGGTTCCACTCCGTTTTCCATCATGTTAATGCGAGTAATGTCCTTTCTGACTGATGTTTAGTTACGTATGCCGGTTTCTATGCTTGTATCTGTTCGTTTCTTCCATGTGCAGGTGTTCATCCGCGGAGATCGTGGAGGGATTGTGATCTGCCGAGGCTGAGGAACGGGGACGCTTCTTCTTCAGATCCTAGCGTTGGAATCCAGGTAGGCTTCTATCTCCACCCTTTTCATTCGTAATTAGGAACCTGCGTCATGACATTGTTTGTTTGTTGCTAGACCCCTGCTGGGCTAGTAGGGATCGCCTCTGTCCGCAGAGGGGATTTACCTCGTCAACAAATTGGCGACTCCGCTGGGGATCCAGCTTGTGGTTTGATTTGTAAACTTTAGACGGAGCCTGAAGTACAGCCAGATAGCCTTCGAAACGCTTCTGCTTTGCATTAGCGGAGTAGATCAACGCTACTTCAGTCGATCTCCGGTTTGGTTTACAAACTGAAAGACTTGGAGTCTTTGTCTTGCCTTGCCGTTTATATCTTGTTTTTCCTTGCTTGATGAACCTTCTGGGTTGGATTTTTGTGTGTTTTTGCTTCTTGGATTGCTTAGCTTGCATTGGTCTGTTTCTGGAGTAGCTTATTTTTTAATTTTTGCTGAGAAACTCGACTGGCGCGGTTTTTAACCCGACAGTCGCGCCACTTGGCGCTTGTTGCCTTTGTACAACCCGCGCCACTAGCCTTCTGGCGCCAGTTTCACACTTACAGTCGCGCCACCCCTGTAAGTTTTTTGAGATTTCTCATTTCTGAGCTCTCTGAAGTTGACCAGTGTTTTTCTTCTTGACTTTCCGACTGCCTGAGTGTGTTGGAGTCTTGTTTGGCTGGGAATTCACCTCTGCCCTTTGGTTGTTTGCTTCTATCTACCGATTTCACGTTTCAAGCCCTAGGTCATCTAGTGGTTTGGTGTATCGAGCCCTCCTTGGGAGTTTTGGTGTTTGGATTGTCCCGTCAACTATCTGATTGATTCTCCACGTTCTCTAAGTAGTTGTTCATTGTTTTATTGCGATTTTTGGGTGATTGTTCATTGCTTCATTCGAAACTCGTTCGGTCTTGCTTTGGGCTTGGATCACACGGTCCATTGGAAGCTTTTGAGTCTTTTTCTTGCTTTGAGAGACTTCGGTCGATTTGGGGATCTGATTGCTTGTGTTGTTGAGTGAAGTGCGTTTGTTTCGCTCTCTGGGATATCATTTCTCAAGTTGTTCCATTCATTTTCAAGTTTGATTAGTGCATATTAGCCATTAAACATTGAAAATCAAACAAATTTCTCTTTTGCTTTTGTTAATTAGTGCAAATTGTAATCTTTTCCATATCACTAGCGATTAGTGTTTTGAACGAAAAGTTGTCAATTGCATTAGTTGCGTTCTAGAGCTCATTGTTTGGTTTCCGTTCATTTCGTTTGTGTAAAATCTCTCAACTCTTCTCTAATTAGTTTTCATCGAACGAAATGTTGCATTGTGGCATATAGCTTTGCATTTAGGAGACACTACATACGATAGGGCCTGGAAATTGAAACTTAATTGAAGATCAACCGTAAAATTTATTCAATTAACCTAAGGCAACATTGGAACTTAACGAAACATATTTAGAAGGTCTAGGCTAGAGACGTGTTCCGGCGTCGTTAAACCTAGCAACTGTCGTTCGCCTGTTGGCTTTAGACAGCGCTAGTACGGACTTGTGCTCCCCGTACCGTCGCGTATATAAAGGGAGACCCCCATAGGTTTTCAATCCTTTATCCACAGGAAGCCGAGTCTGCCGCCCTATACCCGTGATACACCGAACACAGCATTCGGGGAGACTAACTGCACGTACGGAAAGTCCTTGGTCGATTTCTGTTTCATTTTTGAAACCAAGGTGTATATTGCAGTTCACGGATATTTGGTACACCCTTTGTGCCTAGTTTTTCCCGAGCAGTCATTTGGTCTTTTCTGACTCCCTAAACTTGAAAAGACCGTCAAGCGCTTGTCCTTTCACGCTTGTGTCAACTCTGAAAGAGATAGAGTCATCTTTTTATCGTTTCTCGACTCTTGAAACATGAAACGGTAGAATCTCTTATTTTCCAATGTGGTAAAAATTAATCGCCCACGATTTCACACCTATTTAGACGTTGCTTGTTGACCGTTTGAGCGTGTGTCTTAACTCGTTTTCAGCTCGTGTGTGTGTGTGCCCTTTTCTTTTAGTCTTTTGCCACAGTGGCGGAACCATCGGTTTCGTCTACTGGTAGTCCTTACACGGACGATTCTTCAGAAGCTTCTGAGCCTTCTGTTGAACCACAGCAGCCTGTTGTTTCCGAGTTTCTTGACGGGGGACCGGTTCTCGCCGAGCAACCCTTTGGAGGACCAGTTGAGTTCAATTGGCCCTTTTCGGACCCTGTGTCTGAATTGAGATTAGGAGCTGATTTTCTTTCTCTTACATCGGGTTCACCGTTTGTTGCTGCTGTTTTTCCTCCTAGTCCTCGCCGTCTTCTGCGTGATTTAACGGCAGGATCAACCATGAGTGATTCTGGTGAGGAAATTCCGGGGTCTGATGACTATCAGCGCATCCCTCGAAGATTGTTTGAGGGAGACGGTTCCGAGCTGGCTACCACATCATCAGCCAGTCCTTCTTTGCCACAGGGATACAGATCTCTGGGTCAGATCATTTCAGCTGCTGCCTCTATGGGGATATCATCTCCCGCGTCGAGGCCAGCTGCCACTACACCCGGGGTGTCTCCTTCGACGCCCGTCACTTCTGTTCCCGTTTGGCCCACTGTTTGTGTGGCTGCCTCTTCTACTGTTGTCTCAGCATCTGCTACCAGGGCTGGGCCAACTCCGGAGGACATTTACCTAGCTACTGCTATACCGGAGAATATCTCTCCGGAGGAGTATCGGTTGTTTTTACAGCAGCCGAACGCCGGAGCTGGACAAGTTCCCCAAGATCCTTATCGATCCTTCTTTTCACACTATGCACAGGATGGCACTCCCGTGTATATGTTCCCAGGTCAGTTTGACGAGCATGGGGAGGTTTTGCGCCTTCCTGCTCCTGAGGCTTATTTATATGCTCAAGGTTTACCATACAACCAGGCTTACAACCCACAGGGACAACCCTTTCAGGGCCAACCTGCGGGCCAACCTGGCTATTTGTATGACCCACAGGGACAGCCCATCCAAGGCTACCCTGCGGGCCAGCAAGGGCCATTATACAATCCGCAAGGACCATATTATATTTCATTGGCCGGTTCCGTCAACTCGCCTAGGTATCAACCGGACAAGCCTATGGTCCCGGGGCAATTCAAATTTCGTTTTTACTAATGCAACCGTTAGATCCCGATTGCTTCTAATGTCGCGTATCGCCCAGGTTCTCGTTTTCAGTCAACCGTTTCCAAATAAGCACTGGTCCTGCTCCTCCACTGTGGCAACCGGCCATCCGAGATGTGCCTAAGCATTCCATTTCCAAAGCGAACCGACTCATTCCTAAGACAACTCGGGGCTCACTTACAACCAGGCCGGCCTCATAACCAACACCGCCTCGGTCACCCGGCCACTGTCATTCAGCCAGCTCCCTCATCGGTCAACTCCGTTCATTCAGCAGCCCTCTCTATCTGCCTCCATCGCCAATGTACTGTTCATTCAATGCCGCAGCCAAATCAACAGCTGCGCTCTACGTACCAGGCTCCGCAGGGTTCCACTTATCAGCAGTCTACTCATCCTCACAGTGGTTATTATCCTCATGGTCAGTCTCAACCGAACTATAACCACTCTGGAGGCTCTCAGTATCCTCCTCCTCCACCCGGTTCTACCTACGCTCAGCAGCCAAATCCAAACGCTGCTTATACAGGGCAAACACCTAATCAGGGCCCGAATCCTGGTTATCAAGCCCCACACAATGGTTACCAGCAGCCAAATCAGTCTGGTTATATGAACCATGCCCCCTACGGTCAGAATCCTACGGGACAGAACCCGTGGGGGCAGGGATATTCACAACCATCGTGGAACGCAGGTACCGGACCTTATCCTGGGACTGGCATGGTAGTTAACCCTCCATTGCCGTTCCTGGCTACCTTGGACTTACCGGACGTTTCGAAGTTGACCAACGATCCGATTGCTCATAATCCATATTGGCCCCCGGTTCCCACCAAGATACCAGGTGACTGTCCCAAGTTTGAGGGCAAAGCTGGAGAAGACCCCCAGGCGCATGTGATGACGTATCACCTCTGGTGTTCGTCTAACTCTTGGACCGACGATTCGATTCGTCTACGTCTTTTCCAGCGTACTTTAACAGGAGCTACTGCTAAGTGGTACATAGAGCTATCCCGTGGTATTTTTCAGGATTTCAACTCGTTAGCTATGGCTTTCCTCACGCATTTCCAGTTACCAGTCCGGTATGAGACCGGGACGCACCTCCTGTCTTCCCTGAAGCAGGACTCGGCCACTCACATCTCGGATCACATCCATGAGTGGTGGCGCCGTCGTCGACTGATCAAGTTTCACATACCTGATCAGATTTTGACTCACTGGTTCACCACCTCCTTTGTGAATAAAATCGCTCAGGATATCGCGATGGGAGTGTGTGTGACGGAGGAACAAGCTATCGCGCGTGCCCAGTACCTGGATCTTGTCTATTCGCAGTCTGGCACGCTTTATGACATCTTGACTGATGCTCCACGGCCCGGAACCTCTAAGGCTCCACCTACCCCTGCGGTGGATGGTGTCATTGGTTCCGTCTCTCAAAATTTGAAGAAGTCTTCGAATGGGAAGCAGAAGGCTAATTCTTCCAACAATACCTCTGCTAATCCCGCCTCATCCGATTCTGGTAAAACTGCGGAGGTGAACGCCGTTCAGGCCAATCCTGCGGACAAATCCTCCAAGGGGAAGAAGAAGGGCAAAGGCAAATCAAAATCTGATGCCCCAAAACCGGAATCTAAATCTCGAACTGAGGATGGCTCCCAACGTAAGCCGAAATTCCCTTGCCTCATCTATGAAGGTGACCATTACACTAAGGATTGTCCACGACGATCCGAAATTAGTCAACTTCTTAAAGGCTCAAAAGGAACTCCGGCTGTTTTAAAAGAGCCATTTCCATCTCAGCAAACCCAGATGGTCGAACAGG